>CM063099.1:22056999-22059499 GCA_031876335.1 Hipposideros larvatus
AGGGTTAGGGTTAGGGTTAGGGTTAGAGTTAGGATTTAGGCTTTAGGGTTAGGGTTAGAGTTAGAGTTAGGGCTTATGGTTTAGGGTTAGGGTTAGGGTTAGGGTTTCGGGTTTACGGTTAGGGTTAAGTTTAGGGTTAGGCTTAGGTATACGATTCGGTTTGAGACATGTTTAGGTTTAGTGTTAGGGTTATGGTTAGGGTTAGGGTTAGGGTTAGGGTTAGGGTTTAGGGTTTAGGGTTAGGGTTATGGTTAGGGTTAGGGTTAGGTTTAGGGGCAGGATTAGGTTTTGGGAAATGGTTAGGTTTAGTGTAGTGTTATAGTTAAGTTTTGGTTTTGGCTGATGGTTAAGGTTAGTTTTAGGGACAGGTTTAGTGACAGGGTGAGGGTTAGAGTTAAGTTTAGAGAGACGGTAAGGGTCAGAGTTAGGTTTAGCGTCAGTGTTAGTGTTAGGGATCAGGTTAGGTTAGGGTTTAGGGTTAGGGTTAGGGTTAGGGTTAGGAATAGGGGAGGGTTAGTGTTTACATTTTAGGGTTAGGGTTTAGGAATAGGGTTAGGGTTAGGGTTAGTGTTACTGTTAGAGTTAGGATTTAGGCTTTATGTTTAAGGTTAGAGTTAGAGTTAGGGCTTATGGTTTAGGGTTAGGTTTAGGGTTAGGGTTAGGGTTTCGGGTTTAGGATTAGGGTTAAGTTTAGGGTTAGGCTTACGTATACGATTCGGGTTTGAGACATGTTTAGGTACAGTGTTAGGGTTATGGTTAGTGTTAGGGTTAGGGTTAGGGTTAGGGTTAGGGTTAGGGTTTCGGGTTTAGGGTTAAGGTTAAGTTTAAGGTTAGGGTTAGGTACACGATTCGGGTTTGAGACATGTTTAGGTTTAGTGTTAGGGTTATGGTTAAGTTTAGGTTTGGCTGATGGTTAAGGTTAGGTTTAGGGACAGGGTTAGTTACAGGGTGAGGTTTAGAGTTAATGTTGGAGAGACGGTAAGGGTCAGAGTTAGGTTTAGCGACAGTGTTAAGGTTAGGGTTAGGGTTAGGGTTAGGGTTAGGAATAGGGGAGGGTTAGTGTTTACATTTTAGGGTTAGGGTTTAAGGATAGGGTTAGGGTTAGTGTTAGGGTTAGAGTTAGGGTTAGGGTTAGGGTTAGGGTTAGGTTTTAGGGATAGGGTTAGGGTTAGGGTTACGGTTTAGGTTTAGGGTTAGGGTTAAGGTTAGGGTTTAGGTTTTAGGGTTAGGGTTAGGGTTAGAGTTAGGGTTTAGGCTTTAGGGTTAGGGTTAGGGTTAGGGTTAGGGTTAGGGTTAGGGTTTGGGTTTAGTGTTTATGGTTAGGGTTAGCGTTAGGGTTAGGGTTTGGGTTTAGTGTTTAGGTTTAGGGTTAGGGTTAGTGTTAGGGTTTCGGGTTTAGTGTTAGGGTTACGGTTAGGGTTAGGGTTAGGTACACGTTTCGGGTTTGAGACATGGTTAGGTTTAGTGTTAGGGTTATAGTTAAGTTTAGGTTTTGGCTGATGGTTAAGGTTAGGTTTAGGGACAGGGTTAGTTACAGGGTGAGGGTTAGAGTTAAAGATAGAGAGACGGTAAGGTTCAGAGTTAGGTTTAGTGACAGTGTTAGGGTTAGGGTTACGGTTAGGTTAGGGTTAGGGTTAGAGTTAGGGTTTAGGGTTAGGGTTAGGGTTAGGGTTTAGGATTTAGGGTTAGGGTTATGGTTAGGGTTAGGGTTAGGGTTAGGGGCAGGATTAGGGTTTGGGACATGGTTAGGTTTACTGTTAGGGTTATATTAAGTTTAGGTTTTGTCTGATGCTTAAGTTTAGGTTTAGGGACAGGGTTAGTGACAGGGTGAGGGTTAGAGTTAAGGTTGGAGAGACGGTAAGGGTCAGAGTTAGGTTTAGCGACAGTGTTAGGGTTAGGGATCAGGTTAGGTTAGGGTTTAGGGTTAGGGTTAGGGTTAGGGTTAGGAATAGGGGAGGGTTAGTGTTTACATTTTAGGGTTAGGGTTTAGAGATAGGGTTAGGGTTAGGGTTAGGGTTAGAGTTAGGGTTAGGGTTAGGGTTAGGGTTAGGTTTTAGGGATAGGGTTAGGGTTAGGGTTACGGTTTAGGTTTAGGGTTAGGGTTAAGGTTAGGGTTTAGGGTTTAGGGTTAGGGTTAGGGTTAGAGTTAGCGTTTAGGCTTTAGGGTTAGGGTTAGTGTTAGGGTTTAGGGTTTAGGGTTAGGGTTAGGGTTAGGGTTAGGGTTAGGAATAGGGGAGGGTTAGTGTTTACATTTTAGGGTTAGGGTTTAAGGATAGGGTTAGGGTTAGTGTTAGGGTTAGAGTTAGGGTTAGGGTTAGGGTTAGGGTTAGGTTTTAGGGATAGGGTTAGGGTTAGGGTTACGGTTTAGGTTTAGGGTTAGGGTTAAGGTTAGGGTTTAGGTTTTAGGGTTAGGGTTAGGGTTAGAGTTAGGGTTTAGGCTTTAGGGTTAGGGTTAGGGTTAGGTTAGGGTTAGGGTTAGAGTTAGGGTTTAGGGTTAGGG